>JAPWTK010000074.1:297500-310000 GCA_029963805.1 Aromia moschata | reverse complement strand
CCCCATAAATTGATATATCATTTTTTGTCATTAAATAAAGTAGTAAAAAAAAATACCTTACTGCACTTTATTTGTTTTGCTTAATTCCTGTGCTTTTTTTACACTTTACATTATTGTATACAACTTTGAACATTTTGATATATTTAAAAAATATTAATTTCTGATATTGTTTAGTGAAAAGTATTTTTGATATATGATATCTAGGGTCCGGAAAGTGTGCCACAACTCAGGGTCGGCACTATACAACTCTATCTAAATTAAAATATAAATCATATATTTTAAGCGCCTTGTAAATTATATGCGGGTGTATTTCTTGCCCGTGCATACGGACGCAACTGACCATGCCTAGTAATGCGCACTGGCACTCTGGTCCCTTGCGGTTGCTCGGGATACTTAAATAGCAGTTTAACCCTGCATTGTAGCACACTTTCCGGACCCTAATAATATCATATTGCTTCTTTTTTTTAGACAACTTTAATGTAGCCGACATGAAGTCAAAACACAATTATTTCACAAACTATTCCGTGCAAGGAAAAGAGCATCCACGGTCGTACATGTACGAAATAAAGAATGGCAATAGCATATATTCGTTCATTGGAATTGATGCTTGCTTAGAACCAGGTATGTACAGTAATGAGATATTATGTTATAAATTGTAAATATGCTCAAATATATTGGCACTTCTTACAGACAAATTGAGAAATTACTAAGTATTTTTGTTTAAAAATAAACGTTTGAATCAATTATTTAAGTCAGTCAACGAAACTGTATTTACTGATTAAATCTTACTATAAAAGCCTATAAAATGTACACTCGATTCCCTCTTAAGTCTCCTTCGCTTAATTCACATTCCCTCTTATTTCACCACGTTTTTCCCTATTATGTCACGAACCTGTCCCTCTTAAGTCGCCGCCTGTAAAAGTTTTAGAACTACGTTTGGAAATTGGATTCTCGCATGAATAAGTACAATTTTTATTGAAAAAAATGATTGTGTAATACTTTAAATATAGACACCTAACCTTTAAAATAGGTTAGGTGTCTTTTAAAAATATTTAACCTTTAAAATATTCATTCAAGTGGAAAATTGAACTTTGTCACGCACGACTGGGTATACTTGCGTTGATTTTTTTCGTTCAGCTGGCTCATTTTTCATTATAACAAGTGCTGTGGTATATCTAAATATTTCTTTTTGCAACTAAAAACACGAAAAAGTTGAGGTTATGATTGCGACTTAAGAGAGAATAAATTTCGCGACTTAAGCGAGAAGATGATGCACGGATTTGGTGACTTAAGAGGGAATCGAGTGTAATTTTAAAATATTTTTTTATTCTCTCATTTCAACCCCTAATGATATTTAAAATGTTTCTAGGGCCTAGACGACCTTTCAATTTTGTCGGAATGCTAGACACTCTAGAGGTAGATGTTCTCAATGCACTTATCAAAAAATCAGAGGCAAGCGGCAGTAACTATACCATCTGGTTCGGACACTTTCCCACTTCCTGCATCCTGACGCCTGGCAAAGAAAGTGTCAGAGATATAATAGGGAAGCAGAGGAATAGCTTAGTCTATGTCTGTGGTCATCTTCATACATTAGGAGGAATTGTACCTAGAATGTATACTTTTCAAAAGGCCGGATTTTTAGAGCTCGAGTTGGGAGACTGGAAGGATAACAGAATGTAGGTGTTTTCTTATTATTTAATGATTTAAATAAATTTTAACTAATATTAAACCATAAAAGTCAGGGCCGCACTTAGTTCATAGTACATCACTGGTAAAATCATAAAAAGATATTTAGAAAACACTAAAAACACTACGAATCCCAACGTGTTACCAGGCACGGTCAGTGACGTACGTGTGCACGGGCAAGAAATACACATATAATTTACAAGACGCTTAAAAAATATGGTATATACTTTAATTTTCATAGAGTTGTATCGTTCTGACCCTACGTTATGACACACATTTCCGGACCCTAGTCATAAAGTTCCTGCAGGTCATAAGGGTTACATTAGTGGTAAAGATCACATTTGTCATATTGGTCATAAAGGTCATATTGGTCGTAAGGTGATTTTTATCAAGATCACATTAGTCATAAAGGCCATAATCACATTAGTCATAAACGGCATAATGGCCGTGAAGGTCATTTTTATATAATGGTCATATTGGTAATGAAAGTCATGTTGGTCATTAATGTCATAATGGTCATGTAGGTTATATTAGCCACAAAAATCATATTGGCCATAAAGGCCACATTGATCATTAATGTAATATTGGTTATGGTCATAAAGGTCATATTGGTCACAAGTTATATAAGTGATCTAGACTATGATGAGTTTCACTATGTGACTATAGATGATTCATAAAGATCATACAGGTTATAAAGGTCATAAAGACTAAAAGGATCATCAAGGCCATAAAGGTTATATCGAAAATTAACACTTTTAAAAATACAATCTAATGTTTTTAGTTTTTAAATAATTTAGTGTGTTTGAATATGGAAAAAAGATTATGTAGAAGTACGAGTCCAGAATAATATCGTTTGGCCCAATGTTATTTTTGGTGAGATTTCTGAAACAACGACTTCATACTATGGATACGACAATTATCCTTTATTACATTATTTATCATATTATTTATCCTACAAAATGCCAATAAAGGATAATTGTTGTATCCATAGTCTGAAATCGTTGTTTCAGAAACCTCACCAAAAAATAACATTGGGCCAAACTATATGATTCTGGGCTCGTGGTGTATATATTATTCCCTTCAATTTTTTTTTAAATATAGGGATTTGTGGGGAATGATTAGTTAGGTATTTCGAAATAGCATTTGATGTGCTTTAAAAAAAGGTATACTTGCTGCATGTCGATATAATGAACAATTTGAGGAAAAACTGTATTTAACGGTTGAGTACGGATCAGGCAACATTTACAAGAAGAGGAATTTTCAACCACACAAACTGTTATACATGGCCTGATGAAAATCCAAATAGTAAAAGGGTGTATCGCTTTCATCACATATTTACCTTCTTTTTTTTTAACTTCTAACACAATAAATGGATAGGTTTACTTAAACTTTCTCCAGCGTAATTTAATCAATCTGCTAGATGATGTTCCTTTAAATATTAGGAATCATAGTAGTTTATTCTGGTGCTACTGTGACAGACCGGACAGCTATATACCAGAAATGTGGCAAAAAAAAGTTGCAGCTGCAAATGGTTTTAGGCATATCAATTTAACATTTTTTACAGTTAGAATACATTTCTGAAAGATATGTCGAGTATGCTTTGAAGCAAATGGCTGACATTTCAAAAATCAAATTTAAAATAAAAGACTTTGTTTTTGCTGTTGCTTTTAGTTTTAAATTGTTATTTTGTTTTATCTTGTTCTTTTTAAATGCTGTTATAATTATGTTATAATTTATGTATTGTTTTCTCTCAAATGGTTCATTTTAATGACATGCAACAAGTATACCTTTTTTTAAAGCAAACTGAATGCTACTTCAAAATAACTAATCATTTAGTTAGAAGGGAATAAATCTTCAGAAATTTTCTGATGGTTTATCATTTTTCTTTCATTATCTTTCAGGTATCGCTTACTAGCGATTGATCATGGCTTGTTATCATTCACCGATCTACAACATCGAAGCTGGCCGGCAATTTTAATAACAAATCCCAAGCATGCCCTATTTATAAACCCCACTAGAGAAAATATATACAACTTAAGAAATTCTACTCATATTAGGTAAATATTTACAAGTAAATATTACTGCTACTTTGGGAAAGTACAACTTTCATTTTTACAAAATTGTGTAACAATTTTATACTTTCTACTAAAAGTATATGTTTCTTAGAGTTTTGGCCTTCTCCTTATCGAAAATTGATCTCGTCAAGGTCAAAATTGACGAAGGAAAATGGATGAGGTGCAGACACGTTTCAGGTCCCTTGTACGTTGCTAACTGGGACACGAGCAGATATTTCCATGGTGTCCATAAAATAGAAGTAGGTATCAATGTATAGTTAGATTAAAAATAATATTTACTCTTCTTTATTACTCAAGGTTTATGCAAAAGACATCGAAGGTAGAATAAAATCCGAAATTCAACCATTTTCTTTGGACGGAACTCGATTATCGTTCGATTTATTGGCCAAAATAGCTTTAATGTCTGATGCCAGCTCAGTAGTATGTCTCATTCTATATTTATTTAGAAACAGTTTTGTTATAAATGTTTTTTTTTTTTAGTTTCGATGGATGTTCTTTTCAATGCTCGTCATTACAGTATTTCCATTATGTATGGTGAGATATGCTCACAGTTTAGTGTCAAGTAAGTATAGCTTTTTCATGTCTATGTATTGACTTTCTTGGTGTTGTAACAAATACAAAAAATCTCATTTTTGTTGTAATTTTTATTATGAAACATTTCCTAACTGTTTTTTTCCCAAAGTATAGTTTAAATTAATCGCTACTATTAATAATAGATCTATTTCAGTTATAAACAATAATCCCATAGTAAACGTAATACAAAAGAGATAAGCTACTAACTGCCATAAATTCATTTATCAAATTTTTTTCATTGTTGGCAAAGTTTATATTTTGTCTATAACTCACTTAATAAGTACTAACGAGCCATTAAAAAAATGTCGTCAATTCTGCATGGAAATAGTTATGGAGAGAGATGGAAATAGCGGTTATGTCGAAGCCCAAAGCGAAACTTTATTGTTGTCAAACTTCTGAAGTGGCTGTCAGAATTGTAAAATAAATAATGGAATTCATTTTTAATGAAGAACAGAAACGTGTGTTACTTGAAATTTATTTTAGAAATTGCAATAGAATCAATGGAAGCTGGACATATTCGATGAGAGCTGTAAATGAGGACTTCAGGGAAGTTTTTCCAGGCACAGTTATTCATTTCGACCATTTTAGCCAGTCAGTAAAATGTTTCCTAAATTTGTACTGGCATACTGGAAACGCCAATCAGAAACAAGGAAGTGGCAGACCCAGAATAAGGAAAGAAGAAAACATTGAAATGGTTAGGCAAGTGATAACGGACAGTCCAAGAACATCAATTAGCCATCTGAGCCAACAAGTGAATCTGCCCTATACAACAAACTTTGAAAAATTATTTGGAGCTCCATCCATACATTCTGCAATCCACACATAAATTCTTACAGCAGACGAACCTCTAAGACTACAGTTCTGCCAATGGTTTATTAGCCATTTTAACAGTAACGATGCTGTCTTCAAAAGAGTTTTTTTACTGATGAGGCTTGGCTCCAACTTTCGGGCTATGTTAACTCTCAGAAAGAGACTTTGTAGTGCAGACAATCTTCACTTTTATATTAAAATTCCACTACACCCACAAAAAATTGTGTGGGCAGCTGTAAGCAGAAGGAGAATTGTTGGACCTATTTTTTTTAATGGAACACTGAATGCAGAGAGGTACCGTTTAGAAATCTTAATACCTTTTGTACAAATGTTGCATGATGACAAATTACAAGAAGATGATATTCAACAAGATGGAGCTTGTATGCATGCTACTATGGAAATAATTAATTATACAGGTGAATCTTTCGAATATCTTATAATTGGTTTGAACACACAGACCATATTCCCCCTAGATATTGCGATTTGATGCCTTGTGATTTTTTTTTCTCTGGCCTTATCTAAAAAATTCAATTTTCGAAACGCATGTTGGCGATATAGAACACCTTCAGAAATGCATTGTCAATTAAGAAATTAATGGAACTCCATGGATACTGCAGTGTGTTACTGATGCAGTTAAAATAAGAGCTCAAGTGTGTATACGATATATATGGGTGGTCGTCATTTTCTTTAATGGTGTCTTATTTTTTTCAAAAAATATAGTCTATTTTTGATAAAGTTTTTTGTTTCTGTTTTTAAGTACCTGGTAAAAGTACACATCACATAATGTGACAGGCAATTGCAATATTGCCTTGGCAATGCAATAAGATTATAAACACATTAATAATAGAAATATAGCTTTTTTGCTTGGCCAACTGCTGATGACATTTTTTTTAATGGCTTGTTATGTTATTTCAATTTACTGAAGAAAATGTGCAAATCAACTCCAAGACAACAGAAAATTAATGATATATTTAATAGAGCCATGCATAAGAATTACAGGATGCCCCATTTAATAAAATATTGCTCAATGTAATAAGAAAAAATTTTGCAAACTGGTATTCATGTTATTATCCTCTTGTACAAAATTTTGGTAAAATTAAAATAGATATATTGAAACGATTCTATACTTATGACACCCTGTAGAACCAGCAATGAAATTGTCATAGATAATCAGTAGCACCAAAATAAATTTCAATAGCCTACATAACATTTTAAAATTTGGAATTTCTGTAAATTCAAACAAAAAAGTTGTATAAACTTTTCTTATCTGTTTATATGTTCCTGTTCTTCATAAAATAAAATATTTCAGCTGGTAAGATTGTCAAACCTAGAGTACGAAGGAACTGCTGCAGCACATGGCTCAGAAAATTCTGGGTCCTCTCTACAGTTGACCGAATATTCTGGCCAATCGTGCTTTACCCCTTATTCCTTACTTTTGGCCCCTGGTCCATCGGATACATCGTTGAGAACCACTTAGGGGCTATCTTTGCCTGGGGTATCTTCGTTAATGGAGCATTCTTACCTGGATCGTTTACCTACGCCTACGGGTTTATACAAGTAAGCACAAATAAACGTCAAGTTATAATATTCACTTTGATAAAGTAAAGTGTTATGGTTGTTAATATATTTTCAATTTATAGCTCCTTACCTTTCACGTACCATTAATACTGATCATGGCCAATGTCGTGGATCACAGGTAAGTCTCGGGTAATTTCAGCGAAAGTTCATTACTTATAACTAGAGTCCACCAAACAGGGCTCATCACTGGATCACAGTAGCCCATACAGTCACCTACATATAATGAACCGGTGTCTTACTTTATAAATGCTTGTTAACCTTTTCCGTACGGGAAAAAATCAGTACAAATCAACCTTCCAATTAATATGAAAAATATATATAAAATCAATGAATTTGATGTTTGGCATCACCGACTTCGGGGTGGTCCCCGGACCACTCCCGGACGCAATGGAAAGTACAACGTAAAAAATTTTAAAAATCCCGGAAAAATCAAATTTCGTACAAAACTAAGCTAGACTGGTGGCTTTACCTTTCAAGAAGTCCAAACAATATAATTCGGTGCATAAACAACGAATTATAAACGATATATTGCATAACAAAGGGTTAAACCGCTGAAAACGCCCAACAAAACTCCGGAACCGCCAAAAAAAAAACACGGGTTTCATGATTTTGAAAACACTATAGAACGAAAAAAAAATCAACCCCCAGAAACCAACCCCCAAATAGGGGTGAGGGTCCAAAATGGAATCATCTGGTCTACAGACGGCTCCAAAATGGCGATAAGGCCGGAGCGGAAGTATATGGCAAAACCACGAGGACAAAATTATCTTTTGCCCTCGGGTCATATGCTAGCGTTTTCCAGGCGGAAATATATGCTATCCTAGCATGCGGGATGGAAATCCTAAAAACGGCTCCAAAAAGGAGAACGATTCAAATATGCACGGACAGTCAAGCGGCCTTGATGGCTATTGAATCCAGCAAGGTCAAATCGCGACTCGTCCTTGACTGTAAAAAGATTCTAAATGATCTGGCCAGTTGCAATAGAGTGATACTCACATGGGTACCGGGACACTCAGGTGTCCCAGGAAATGAGGAGGCCGACAGACTGGCCAGAGCAGGATCAATAGGGTACCCCATAGGACCTGAACCTATATTAGGGGTCAATGGGGGTTTCAACCATGAAAGAGCTCCTAAATAAAGAGTTCGAAAAGTCATGGCAAGAAGCCCTGGGTATGAGGCAGATGAAGACCCATATTATTGGGCCTTCGCTCAAATTAACTCAAAGTCGCCTAGTTATGAACCGAAGAGACATCAGAACGGACTCCTTACAGGCCACTGTCACCTTAAAAGGCACCTCCACATGATAAGGGTCATAGATGATCCTGAATGTGGATGGTGCATGGAGGATGAGGAGACCGCATCTCACATCCTCACAGAATGCCCTGCAATTGCAAGGGTCAGAGAACGGCACTTTGGGAGCTGTGTTCTGAACCCAGAGGATGTTAAGAGAATTCACCCCAGGAAAATATGCGCCTTTGCTAGAGAGGTCAGCATACCTGGGTGAATACTCATGGAATGTGGGTGCACAATGGGCCCGTCAGGCGGCCTAAGTGCATGGGTTTTCCCGCCCACTTTTCTTATTCATTCATTCATTCAGGGGTGAGGGTAAGTTTAGAATTTCAAATGGACACTCTCAAAATTTTTTGCAGATTCTGATGCTAGGGATAAGAACCTTTTGTCCCAAAAATTGTTTTCACGGCATAGATGATGCTCCAATCGCAAAAAATCAAAATAACCCTTTCTCCATGGCAGTACACGTTTCCAAGATACTCGAAAAGGTTTGTGCCTACTTCTTTTAGAATAGGGTTATTTCACAGGAAAAGTATGTCAGAAATATTCTTGAACGTCCTGGGCATTTGACTAAGAAAATTTGATTTTCCGCAATTGGAGCGCCATCAAGGACAAGAAAAAATTTTTTGAGTCAAAAGTTTCTTATTTTTACTTCTAGAATCCAAATCTGCAACAAAAATCAAAATTCTGTACAAAACTTCTTTTTTCAGAAATTTTTTTCTTGAATTTTTAGTTTTTTTGGGTCCGCACTTCCGTCTACCCTAATTTCACGCAGTATTATTTTATTTTATCTGTTTTCAAAACATCAAAATACATAGATACACCAATTTTACTGTAAAACTACTAAAAAGCTTATTTGACCTTGAAATGTTAATTTTCACGGTCAAAGATGTCACCCAGATTTTTTTTTCTATTTTTCCTGTATGCAGCTCATAATTTCCCCCTAAAATATAACAAATTTAATTTGTCTTTGGTGGTCGATATATCGACCACCCCCGTACGAAAAAAGGTTAACAAATTTGAATGGCACAGGAAGGTGATGGGTGGAAAACAGTTCCTTGCGACGTCAGACTGGGGTTACAGCTGACTCACAGCTGACTATGACTCACAGGTTTAAGAATATTTGCTTTTTTCCTACCAGTCGCGTATCTGCATGAAGTCCAAGTGGAGTGGTTCAAAACGGAGCCAATCGCTTATCTATAGATGGCGCAGCAAATAGCGCGTGGTTGAGTTGTGGGTACTTCTAAGTTTTTACACAGAGCATTTGAATTTGGGAGTCGCGCCTCGCACCATTTGCGCGAGTTATGAACCGTTATTGCATAGAGTGCAAAAACAATTAGACATCCTTTATCGCTTTAACCAATCAGCTAATATTTTTAGAATAAGGATTCGGAGCCTTTTTCGTACCCTATCTCAGCTGCGTGTTGTGCAATCTTTCCCAAGTCAGTAGGTCCGATCTGCTATGATACGTCTGCGATATTTTATTATACGTAGATGCATGTATGGGCAAGTGTGATGAACCTCTTTTAGCGGACTCTACTTGTAACAAAGATTTCCGGTACAGGTTCCAACAGATTATCCTCAAGCCAGGCAAAAAAGTCCCTATTAAGAGCAAAATATGCTTACACCTACCCTTCCTCATAGTGTTCTGCATGCAGATATCGATGGCCTATCTGTTTTGGTTGGCTTACGGGACCCTGGCATTCCTGCTGGGGCCCCTGAGAACATGGTCCCTGATCCTAGCTGCTATTCTGTATTACCAAGCCCTAAATCTATCCGGCAAGGGTACCAGGTCAGTAAAATATTGATATTTGTGTTATTCAGAGATGTAATTTTCTTTAAAATAAAGTAATTTTCAAAAAAAAATTGCATAAACTACAGAAGAATACATTACAGTTCTAGATTATTATAGAATTATTTAACACTTTAACCGTCATATTATTTAATGCAAATTTATCTCCCAGGCCAAGTTGAGCAAGTTTATGTTAAATAGGTAAAGTTTATCCAAAGTGAATTGGAACAGATGGAAAAAGTAGTCAAAGCTGGTGCCACACAAACCACAGTGGTCCTGCCATCAATCCATTTTACATGTCAGTTCATGTTATTTATTATTACATCATTTTGTTATATTCAATCATCAATCATCTTACTTTAGTAGAAATTTCAGAATATGTTGTCAGAAAAACAATTGAAAGAAAACTTAGCTGCCTTTAAATTAACATAACTTTTCTTAAATGGAAGTCTCTGTATTTTTTATGTTTGCTGAATTCCATTTTTTCTTCTAAGTACAATGATATATGATACATATGTCGTACTTTCTACCACAGGTTTTTGAAATAAACTGCTCATCAAAATTAGCGTAAGACTTTTTAGATTAGCGCCATTTGCGTTCTATTCGAGTTGAGAATTGCAGTTTTTAATTTTCGGTAGCCTATAGGGTTGGTTTTAATACTGCTCACTACGCTGTGACTTAAATGGTTCGCTACCCACGCTCCAAAAGCAGCCCCATGTCGAAATTTGAATTCGCAAAATTTTGACGCTAATTTCAAAGACCTACACGATCGACTAAGAAGGACGTTACCGGGTAATAACTCCACCCCGGCACACATTAAGATCTCCTCAATTAGTTCTGTGTATTTGGTCGCTGTCCCATCTCATTTCCAGACCCCTCTAAGCCACCCCTTTGCATTTACGCAGGGTTTTACATGGTTTGACCTCTGCTGGGCGAATCCATTGGTCCTAATGTTGCCTAATAAATTAGTAGGGGGTGCCACAACTCAGTTTCACCCTTTGATAACTCAAGCACCCTTTCAGGCCACATGCCCACACCGACCCTCCACACACCTCCCTCTGGTTCCCGGCCTCTAGAAGGCTACGTGGGATGTCGTTTTGTCTCGAATTCATGTTATGGCATTACTTGAAGACTCTCGAAGTTAGCGGAACACACTGCGGACGGCCGATTGAAGGCCAAAAGTGAATTTGGAATTCCAATTCCAAATCATCCCCTGAAAATTTTCCGCGCTAAGAGGTTGTATTCAGGTCTTGATGTCTGGGGTGACTCAGAAATCTTTCTTGAGGATGCATGAACTCTTTTTGACACACCCCGAGTCGTCCGTCTCCTTCAAATTATCTTTTGCGTCTCATCACCCTCTTTTTTTGATCACCTCCAAAAAATTTTTGAGTGGATGAAAATTCCTGAAAGAGGACTCGTTGGGTAGACATATCCTTCATTTGCACTTATGTGAATCGACAATCGCCAAATTCGCGGGAGATGCTTGGTACGCATGACAAGTGTTCACTGTAACTTGAGCTCTTGTACCCTCGACTGGGCTAGCACCTACGAGAAAGGCCACCCAAACAGCACCTTTTTCCACTAATTTTACGAGCAAGAGTATGTTTGGCTAGCTTACCTCGCAGGCGCTAGTCCAGTCGAGGCTACATGAGCCCAAGTCACAGTGAACACTTGGTGCGCGTACCAAGCATCTTTCGCGAATTTCGCGATTGTCGATTCACACTAGTCCAAACGAAGGTTCCGGTTACCCAACCGTCTTTCAGAGCCGTCTTTCAGAAATTTTCACCTACTCAAAAATTTTTTGGAGGCTGTCAAATTCAAAAACCTTGACATAACCTCAAAAAGTTTTTTGAGGTTGTGTCAATATGCCTAACTAATCCGCTAATTCTGACCTCACATTCAGTTTCACTTTTTATTCACTTGTTTGTGGTTTTTCGTATGTTTTTTTGCAGTTATGTCAAAATTCCTAACTGATTGGCCAATTCTGATCCGATTCAATCCTCAGATTCGGTCTCAGCGCCTCAAAATACATATGGAAATGGTAAGCTTAAATAAGGTTAAATGATTAGCTCATTTAAGCTTTTCATTTACACTCGATTCCCTCTTAAGTCGCAATCATAACCTCAACTTTTTCGTGTTTTTAGTTGCAAAAAAGAAATATTTAGAGATATACCACAGCACTTGTTATAATGAAAAATGAGCCAGCTGAACGAAAAAATCAACATGAGTATACCCAGTCGTGCGTGACAAAGTT
Source organism: Aromia moschata (assembly GCA_029963805.1). Lineage (NCBI taxonomy): Eukaryota > Metazoa > Arthropoda > Insecta > Coleoptera > Cerambycidae > Aromia > Aromia moschata. Next base: position 297,942 of record JAPWTK010000074.1, on the reverse strand, counting down.
CAATTTTCCACTTTAATGAATATTTTAAAAGTTAAATATGTATTTTTTAAAAGACACCTAACCTATTTTAAAGGTTAGGTGTCTATATTTAATGTATTACACAATCATTTTTTTCAATAAAAATTGTACATATTCATGCGAGAATCCAATTTCCAAACATAGTTCCAAAACTTTTACAGACGGCGACTTAAGAGGGACAGTTTCATGACATAATAGGGAAAAAACGTGGTGAAATAAGAGGAAATGTGAATTAAGCGAAGGTGACTTAAGAGGGAATCGAGAGCACTTGATTTTTTTGGCATTCTTATGGTGTTTTTTGAGGTTAGGTTAGGTTAGGTGCAAGAGCCAATCGGACAAAACAGACATCGGAGTCGTGTTCAGTGGGTCAAAATTTATGGGAATACATATGTATGGGGGGGAGGGGGGGGGGGGGGGGGGGGGG